>CM076899.1:10257062-10272128 GCA_039519145.1 Kokia cookei | reverse complement strand
TGCGCTTCTATATAAAACATGTAATATTATTTGAAGCTATTTCATTCTTTTTATTTTAAAAAACCAAAAAAAAAATATGTAAATGGTGCGATTTGAATATACCCCAATTGTATTAGTAAAACCTTTAGTTTAACACTCGACTAAAACTTTATTTTGATACTTTTATACATTTTAGTTTTATTATGTGGACTTTATTATCTTTTATCAGTTGTATATATATGATTTAATCTAATTTGTTCATTTTAATAACATTCATATTTTAGTTGTACATATTTTTTACCTCCACCATTCGGCAATTGTAAGTTATTTTTAAACACATATTTGTGTATTAAATTTGTGGTTTTTGCACTCGTACCCACGTGATAGTATTTCTAGTATTAATAAGATTAAAATTATGAAATAAATACTTTTCGAAAATCAAGATTTATTATTATCAAATGATATAATTATATTTGGCACGGATATTTTCTATTATAATAAACAATTTTATAATATATATTCAAAGCTTATAAAAGTCTATATTTAAAAATCATATACTAAAATTTTAAGCATTTAATATCTTAAAATATGCTTATATACACTCTTCATGCATTTGAAATTTAATCTTCCTACTATTTTTCTAGGAATTTAACTCATCTACTTTTAGTATTTACAAATGTAAGTCTAATTGTTAACCCCCATTAAAATTCTTTTGTTAAAACCAAATTCATTACAACATGATTTTTTTAGTTTTATGACTACTAAGTGAGATCTTTCTTATTTCAACAGATCAGACTATCAAATTTAACAAAAAAAAAAATTAAAGATTTTAATAATAGAAACTGAATTTTAAAATCTAAATGTTTTTAGAAAAACTAAATTTAATATTTACGATATTTAATGTATTTACGAAAGGTATAAAGATTTATAGTATTGTTATACAACATTGATCATTGATCCAAATCCCAGATAGGATTCAGGTCACCTACCTACAAGCCAAGTGGATCCCTCCAGACGATTGAGTGCGAGGTGGACCACGAAAGGACATCAAGGGGAGTTCGTAGACCTAGCTCAGAAGGTGAGGTCGGGGATCTAGCTCGCACGAATCAAGGGAGGACTGCGGTCTCAATTTGCATATACCCAAGGAGCTCACAGAAGGGGGACCACGTGCTCTGCAGGCAACCCAAAGTGAAACACATGTCCAACAGACCTGAAGCCCATACAAAATGTCAGTTTCAGGAACAGATAGGACCACGTGCACTACAAGCAGTTTAGAATGAAACACGTGTCCAATAGGCCTGAAACTCATACAAAATGTTGGTCCTAGAAATAGTGGGTTCAAGTCATGAGCTTTGAAAATATATATGAATACCCGAATACTCTCATTAATAAGACATGAGACAAAATTACTCAATAAGTATATTTTAACTTTTAAATTATTATTAATATATTAATAAGACATGGGTTTGATTAGATTGGTGGCATATTTCTTTTTCAATACACTTCACATACCTGAAACTCGAAATACTTTTAGAATTCTCAAACACTTCTCTTAGTTTCTCGACCATTTTACTTGCCTCTCGGCACCATCATGTGTAACACCCTGAGACACCTACTTAAATGGGACTCACCTAAAAGAATATAACTACTTCCCCTCAACATTTCTTTCTCAATACACTTCACATACCTAAATGTAACACCCCTAAACCCGGTTTATATGTATAAACCCGATATAAAAGTATTACATTAAGGTTCAGTACAGAAAAACCGAGTCATGCAATTTTTTTTCATCAACCAATGCATTTTAGGCTTCTTAATTCAAAATATCGTAAATTAATCATATATAATTAATATCGAAACTTAAAATTGATTTAAAAAAAATAAAATATGATTTTTCGTACAAAACACAATTTCATCCAAAATACCTCATTTCATTTCGTTACACAAAACATTTCAAAACAACATTTTTGTCTTCTAGTAAGTACACATATAAGTTCCATAGTACATTCTATTTTACATCAAAAGTAATATACCTAAATTTGAGCTCCAAGTGATGTGATGTGATGAGAGGTCCCGATTTAGCTCTTTGTATTCCTTGTACCTACGCGTTAAAATAAACGCATTAAGCCGGTAAAGGCTTAGTAAGTACTATAAAGCAAAGTATAAACTTTTAAATTTTCTCATGTAATTTACTCTTTCGCCTTACCAGTATATAGCTTGTATCTTACCACATTGACATTGACATTCATTTCACTTTGGTCCACATTTTTTTTCCACAAGTTAGCCCAATGTAGACTTCTATAGAACCCATCGGATAAAAGGAACAAAAAGTACCGAAGTACTTAACAGTAAGCACACAAGTGCTGGGGAAATAGGAAGTACACACAGTGCAATCCAGTAGGCACACACAGTGCAATCAGTAGGCACACATAGCGCAAATCAGTAGGCACACGAAGTGCGAAACAGTAAGCACACGAAGTGCGAAACAGTAAGCGCGCTAGTGTTCCTTAATGGCATGCCACTACTATCTCAATGATTCTAACTTGTCTACATGGGCATAACACTTCATATTCATCATTTCTCATTATTTCACACATCACATTTATATTTCAAAGCTGTTCACTTGCATCACAGTCACTAAATTATTTATATCTTAAGCTACAGAATTCAAAATTATAATCCGCTTGATTTTTCTGAAACTAGACTCAATCATATTTTTACCATAAAATTTCCAGAATTTTTACTTTAGCTAATTTATACAATAAATTCTTTCAATTTACCCTTTCTCTGCTGCCTGACAGTTTCGACCTTCTTCACTAAAAATTATCTATCTTTTTGTACAGAGATCAAATGATGTTCTCGTATGTTTCTTTTGAAAATAGACTAATTAAGGATTTAGTCATATAAATTTAAGCCACTAATTATTTTTCTAATTTTTTCTATGATTTTTCAAAGTCAAAACAGGGGAATTCATACCTACTCTGCCCTTGTTATACAAAATCAGTTATATCTCAGAATATACAGATCCATTTCCATCACCGTTTCTTCCATATGAAACTAAACTCAATAAGCTTTAATTAAATATATAATACAACACTTAAATCATTATATACAATTTTTGGTGAATTTTCTAATTTAATCCTCTGTTCTGTCCAAACTGTTTTACTAAATCACACATTAATCCCTTCATTTTATCATTGTAAACATTCAAATTATGTACCTATCTAACAATTTCTATGCTAATAATTCATACACCATTAGAGAAAATAAATTATAATTCAAAACTCTTGTAGTACTTACAACAAAAAGGTTGAATTTCCTCTCTTTTACCCCTTGCTCTATTCTTTTCCTTTGTCTTCAATTTGATCCGTGCCTCTCTTCACTTTCTCTTCAATTTCACATAAACACATATAAGCTATAAGCTATAATTCAATAATTTTCACGCTAAATAACAGTAAAATACATGTATATCATGAGAATTTAACCATTTCTTACCTTAACCCTTGAATTCAAATTTTCTCGATTTAGTATTTTATCTCTCTAACATCCCATAAGTAACTCTATATGAGATTTGAGGTGTCTACTAACTCTCTTTTATGATTTTCTTTCAAAAATTTTAAAGAAAATAGGAGATTTTGGAGCTTGGAGGGCTTAAAATGATGGAAGGACCTATTTGGAATAAAATCAAAAGTTGGAAATGGAAGAAAAGGGCATAGACGGCTACTTAATGAAAAAGATGATATTTTCATCTTTTTAACCATTTTTTTCTTCTCTTAAATTCTCTAGAATTTTCACTGAAAATATCTCACTTAAGAAAAATGGTAAAATTACACTTTTAGTCCTTGAGCCTTCCAACTTTACACTCCCAAAACTTTGCCTCTAAAAATATCTTCCACCAAATTACTCTTTTGCCCCTCCTCAATCAATCTAATTCTCATGATGACTCAAAATTCAATTTGGATAATTCGTTATTTAATCCCTCATATTTTCTCTCATTTACTATTTAATCCTTAAATTTTTCTAACCTTCCTTACATCAACTAAACATTTCTAATTCTCTATTCTATTTTATCACTATTTCAAATCTGGTTCAAACACACGGATGTTACAATTCTCCCCCCTTAAAATAAATTTCGTCCTCGAAATTTACCTATACTGAACAACTGTGGATATTGTTGTTTCATCGTTTCCTCTCTTTTCCAAGTAGCTTCTTCTGAGTTATGATGTCTCCACAACACTTTTACCAGAGGAACTCTTTTATTTCTCAATTCTTTCACTTCTCGAGCTAGTATCTTTATTGGCTCCTCTTCATAAGTCAAATCTGATTGTATTTCAATATTCTCTAGAGTAATCACATGAGATGAGTCAGACCGGTACCTCCATAGCATAAACACATTCCTAACTCTGGAGGAAGAGCCAATCGATAAGCAACTGGACCAATTCTTTCCAAAATCTCATATGGCCCGATAAATCTTGGGCTCAATTTCCGTTTCTTGCCAAATCCGAGAACTTTCTTCCACGGAGACACTTTTAAGAAAACCTTTTCACCAACATTGAACTTCATATCTTTCCTTTTTAAATCAGCATAGGTCTTTTGTCTATCTGAAGCAGTCTTTAATCGCTCTCGAATCAACTTCACTTTTTCTTCAGTTTCTTGAATCAGATCAAGACCCACAAGCTTCTGTTCACTTAACTCTGTCCAGCACACAGGAATTCTACATTTTCTCCCATATAATGCTTCATAAGGCTCCATTTGAATGCTTGACTGATAGCTATTATTATAAGTAAATTCAATCAACGGTAAATACTTTTCCCAATTGCCTTCAAACTTAATAATACAGCTTCTCAACATGTCTTCCAGAATCTGAATCACCCTTTCTGACTATCCATCTGTCTGAGGATGATATGCTGTATTAAAGTTCAATCGAGTACCCAAAGCTTCATGTAATCTTTCCCAAAACTTTGATGTAAATCTTGGATCTCAATCAGAAATAATTGATACAGGCACACCATGAAGTCTAATTATTTCATCTATATACAATTGTGCATACTTATCCATTGAGAAATTAGTTCTTACTGGGAGAAAATGAGAAGACTTAGTTAATCGATCAACGATCACCCATATGGAATCCTTCTTCTTCGGTGAAAGTGGTAATCTCGTGACAAAATCCATTGTAATTTTTCCCCATTTCCACTCTAGAATAGTTATTGTTTGAAGCAACCCCGATAGCACTTAATGCTCTGCTTTTACCTTTTAACATATCAAACACTTGGAAACATACTCAATTATATCTCGTTTCATCCCTTTCCACCAATAAAATGACTTTAAGTCACGATACATCTTGTTACTTCCCGAATGCATAGCAAATGAACTATGATGAGCTTCATCCAAAATTCTCCATTTCAAATTTTCTTGATTAGGCACACATAGCCTATTATGGAACCTCAAATTTCCTTCACTATCAATCTCAAATTCATCATTTTTACCTTCTTCACCTTGCTTCTTTATCATCATCAACTTTTCATCGTCTTTTTGTGCATCTTTCACTTCTTGTAACAAAGTTGTCTTCACTCTTAACTCAACTGATAACTCACCATCTGATTGTATCTCCAAATGTGCATTCATTGCCTTTAAAGCTGCCATTAATTTTCTACTCAGAGCATCAGCTACCACGTTCGCTTTCCCAGGATGATAGTCAATGATACAGTCATAATCTTTAATCAATTCAATCCACCTTATCTGTCTTAGATTCAACTCTTTCTGGGTTAACAGATACTTCAAGCTTTTATGATATGTATATACATAGCATTTTTCTCCATAGAAATAATGACTCCAAATCTTCAGTGCAAAGACTACTGCAGCCAACTCGAGATCATGTGTCGGGTAATTCTTCTCATGTGGTTTCAACTTTCTAGATGCATATGCCACTACTTTTCCATCTTGCATTAATACACAACCCAAACCATTATAAGAAGCATAACTATAAATCACAAATTTCTTACCAGATTCTGGTTGTATTAACACCGAAGCTTCAGTCAATGCTGCTTTTAATCTTTCAAAACTTTGTTGACACTTCTCACTCCATTCAAACTTCACATCTTTTTGCAATAACCTTGTTAGTGGCAATGCAATAATAGAAAAATCCTTGTACAAATCTTCTATAATAATTCGCCAATCCAAGGAAACTTTTACCTCAATCACATTCTTTGGCGGTTTCCACTCGAATGCCATCGGCCGATACAATATGTACTAGAAAAATGACTTTTTTCAGCCAAAACTCACATTTACTCAGCTTAGCAAATAATTGTTTCTCTCTCAACATCTGCAATACAATTCAAAGATGCTTCTCATGTTCTTCTTCACCTTTCGAATATTCCAGAATGTCATCAATGAATACTACCACAAACTGATCCAAATATGGCTGAAAAATTCTGTTCATCAAGTCCATAAATGCAGCTGGAGCATTAGTCAATCCGAATGGTATGACCAAAAACTCATAATGACCATATCGGGTTCTGAAGGCAGTCTTTGGCACATCCGAGTTTTTTACTTTCAACTGATAGTATCCTGATCTGAGATCAATCTTTGAGAACACACTTGCTCCTTTCAACTGATCGAACAAATCATCAATTCTAGGCAACGGATACTTATTCTTTATCGTCACTTTGTTCAACTAACGATAATCTATACACAACTTTAAAGACCCATCTTTCTTCTTTACAAACAATACTAGAGCTCTCCATGGTGATACACTTGGACGTATGAATCCTTTATCCAAAAATTCTTGCAACTGAGTCTTCAATTCTTTTAACTTTGTTGGTGCCATTCTATATGGTTCTATTGAAATCGGTGTAGTCCCCGGAACTAATTCAATTCCAAATTCAACTTCTCTTTCAAGAGGTAAACCTGATAATTCTTTAGGAAATACGTCAGGAAATTCTCGTACTACAGGTATCTTTTCAATCTCAATTTCTTCTGCTTGAGTATCCAGAACATAGGCTAAGAAAGCCTCGTATCCCTTCTTAATCATTTTACAAGCTTTAATTGCAGAAACCACATTTGACATAGCACTGTAATTCTTACCAATTACAATCACCTCATTTCCATCTGTAATTCTCAAAGAAATTCTTCTTCTTTTGCAATCAACCACGGCTCCATATTCCGAAAACCAATCCATCCCCAGTATCACATTAAATTCATTAAATGACAAGACCATAAGATTTGCTGGAAATTCACAATTTTGAATCTTTAAACGACACCCATTACACACTTTATTGACTCTCTCACTTTGTCCAAAAGGGTTTGTAACTATCACCTCATGTTCTGTAGGTTCTACTACTAATTCTCTATCTTTCACTAATGAAATGCATATGTATGAATGCGTAGAACCTAGATCTATCAATGCAACTACTGAAGAGTCAAATAGAGAGAATTTACCAGTGATCACATCGGGAGCATTTTCTTCTTCGCTGGTTCTGATGGCATATGTTCATGGCTTTCGAGACTCAGATTTATCAACTTTATTTCTTGCTAGTCTCATGCCAATATTACTCGAATTCCCGAGCACTTTACTTCTCTACGAAGCTGTACTTCCTTTTACAGACTGTTCTGTAATGTTCTCTATCAATCTCGAGCAATCTTTGACAAAATGATCTTTAGCTCCACACCTAAAACAAGCTCGAGTATTTACTCGACATTCTCCCCAATGAAATCTTCCACAATGTCCACATGGAGATTATATTTGTGATACTCTTCTTCTAGTGCCACATGTACCGACTATGGAAATTTCTTGTTGATTTCGTCTCGTTTGACTTCGAGACCTTTGACTAGTGAAAAATGAACCATATCTTGGTTCCAGAAACTCTCTCATTTTCTTCGAAGAAAGAGGAGGAGCAGAACTTGTTGCTATTCTTTTTCCAGCAATCTTCTCTTTTGAATGCTTCAGTCCCTCTTCCAATCTCTTAGCTCTATCAACTAAAATAGAAAATTCTTACAGATGAAATGGTAGAAGTGGAACATATATTTCTTCATTTATTCCCCATTCAAACCTTCTGCACATATTAGCTTCATTGGCAATTAGTTTCTTGGCATACCTGCTCAGTTTGATAAATTCACGTTCATATTCAGCTACCGACATATTTCCTTGTTTCAAATCTAAAAATTCCCTTTTTTTTCTTTTCCAGATAGAGTTCACTGATGTACTTTTTCTTGAATTCATATACAAAGAAATTCCAATTAATTCTCTCTGTAGGATGAATATTCGATACTGTAGTTCACCATTGGTAGGCTTCGCCCTTTAACAGAGATACAGCACATTTTAGCTTTTCTTCTTCCGTGCACTATAGTTCCTAAAATACTCTTTAACTATTCTCGAGCCATTCCTCTGCCTCTACAGGATCATCATCTTTTCTCTCCTTAAACTCTTCAACTTTATGCTTTCTTAATCTCTCTAAAGGAGACTGGCGACTGGATACAAAGGGTTGTAACTGAGGGGCACTAGTAGATGGTGGTGGAGGCACATTCTGTACATTGCTTCTTACTACTTGTTGTAACAACTGGTTCATCGTTTGTAACAAAGTAGCAATCGAAATTTCTTGAGGAAAGGATATTGATTCACTTAGGGGTTGAGTTCTTTCTTCACTTACTGATTCTCTTCAGTCTCGAATCTTATGTGGATCTTCTTCTCTATTAAGGTTTGGGACCCTACTTTCATTTTCGAACTCTTCTCGTCTGTCTGACATCTTTGCTTTCTACAATATTAATAATTTAAACAATTAAATAACTAAATAACCTTTCATCACATCAACATATAAAATGACATGTACTTGTGGACTCATTTCTCGGCCCCAAACATCAGAAAACTTTCGCTCTGATACCAATAAATGTAACACCCCTATACTTGGTTTATATGTATAAACCCGATATAAAAGTATTACATTAAGGTTTAGTACAGAAAAATCGAGTCATGCAATTTTTTTTCATCAACCAATGCATTTTAGGCTTCTTGATTCAATATATCATAAATTAATCATGTATAATTAAGATCGAAACTTAAAATTGATTTAAAAGAAATAAAATATGATTTTTAGTACAAAACACAATTTCATCCAAAATATCTCATTTCATTTCGTTACACAAAACATTTCAAAACAACATTTTTATCTTCTAATAAGTACACATATAAGTTCCATAGTACATGCCATTTTACATCAAAAGTAATATACCTAAATTTGAGCTCCAAGTGATGTGATGTGATGAGAGGTCTCGATTTAGCTTCTTGTATTCCTTGTACCTACGCGTTAAGCCGGTAAAGGCTTAGTAAGTACTACAAAGCAAAGTATAAACTTTTAAATTTTCTCATGTAATTTACTCTTTCGCCTTACCAGTATACAGCTTGTATCTTACCACATTGACATTCATTTCACTTTGGTCCACATTTTTTTTCCACAAGTTAGCCCAATGTAGACTTCTATAGAACCCATCTGATAAAAGGAACAAAAAGTACCGAAGTACTTAACAGTAAGCACACAAGTGCTGGGGAAACAGTAAGCACACACAAGTGCAATCCAGTAGGCACACACAGTGCAATCAGTAGGTGCACATAGCGCAAATCAGTAGGCACACGAAGTGCAAAACAGTAAGCACACGAAGTGCGAAACAATAAGCGCTAGCGTTCCTTACCACTACTATCTCAATGGTTCTAACTTGTCTACATGGGCATAACACTTCATATTCATCATTTCTCATTATTTCACATATCACATTTATATTTCAAAGCTGTTCACTTGCATCACAGTCACTAAATTATTTATATCTTAAGCTACAGAATTCAAAATTATTATCCGCTTGATGTTTCTGAAACTAGACTCAATCATATTTTTAACATAAAATTTCCAGAATTTTTACTTCAATCAATTTGTACAGTAAATTCTTTCAATTTACCCCTTCTTTGCTGCCTGACAGTTTCAACCTTTCTTCACTAAAAATTAACTATCTTTTTGTACAGAGATCAAATGATATTCTCGTATGTTTATTTTGAAAATAGACTCATTAAGGATTTAGCCATATAAATTTCAGCCTCTAATTATTTTTCTATATTTTTCTATGATTTTCAAAGTCAGAACAGGGGAACTCGTACTTACTCTGACCTTGTTACACAAAATCAGTTATATCTCGGAATATACATATCCATTTTCATCACCATTTCTTCCATATGAAACTACACTCAATAATATTTAATTACATATATAGTACAACACTTAACTCATTATATACAATTTTTGGTGAATTTTCGAAGTTAATCCTCTGTTCTGTGCAAACTGTTTTACTAAATCACACATTAATCCCTTCATTTTATCCTTGTAAACATTCAAATTATATACCTATCTAACAATTTCTATGCTAATAATTCATATACCATTAGAGAAAATAAATTATAATTCAAAACTCTTGTAGTACTTACAACAAAAAGACTGAATTTCCTCTCTTTTACCCCTTGCTCTATTTTTTCCCTTTGTCTTCAATTTGATCCTTGCCTCTCTTCTCTTTCTCTTCAATTTCACATAAACACATATAAGCTATAAGCTATAATTTAATAATTTTCACGCTAAATAACGGTAAAATACATGTATATCATGAGAATTTAACCATTTCTTACCTTAACCCTTGAATTCAAATTTTCTCGATTTAGTCATTTATCTCTCTAACACCCAAAAAGTAACTCTATATGAGATTTGAGGTGTCTACTAACTCTCTTTTATGACTTTATTTCAGAAATTTCAAAGAAAATAGGAGATTTTGGAGCTTGGAGGGCTTAAAAATGATGGAAGGACCTATTTGGAATAAAATCAAAAGTTGGAAATGAAGGAAAAGAGCATGGATGACTACTTAATGAAAAAGATGATATTTTCATCTTTTTAACCATTTTTTTCTTCTCTCAAATTCTCTAGAATTTTCACTTAAATATCTCACTTAAGAAAAATGGTAAAATTACACTTTTAGTCCTTGAGCCTTCCAACTTTACACTTTGGCCCAAAACTTTGCCTCCAAAAATATCTTCCACCAAATTACTCTTTTGCCCCTCCTCAATCAATCTAATTCCCATGATAACTCAAAATTAATTTGGATAATTCACTATTTAATCCCCCATATTTCTCTCCTTTACTATTTAATCCTTAATTTTTTCTAACCATCCTTACTTCAACTAAATATTTCTAATTCTCTATTCTATTTTATCACTATTCCAAATCCGGTTCAAACAGACGGATGTTACACTGAAACTCGAAATACTTTTAGAATTCTCAGACACTTCTTTTAGCTTCTCGACCATCTTACTTGTTACTCGACACCATCATGTGAGTCGTCTGTGTTGTGCAAATGAGGAAAAAAATGGGGTAAAAGAGAGTAAATTATTGTACTAGAAAATCACATTAGGTTCAATTTTCTGAAAAGATTGGAGGGGTTAGAAACGGTCTTCCTTAAAATCCAAACTCCTAGATAGAATCTCCTGACAATGTAATTTAATAGCACAATATATTTCATTGCAAAAGATACAAGTAAAAAATTACAAATAGGAAGATGAAAAAATTGCCTTATAAAGAAAATGGAAAATTTTGGGATGATTAAAAGGTGGAGAAACCACCTCTATTTATAATAGTACAAACTCTCCACAATATTGTATGTATTGGATGTGGGATTGTTCTTGATCTTTGTAAGCTTGCTTTTATCTTCATATGAGTGTCCTTGAACCATATTAATACCTTCTCATTGATTCTTGGATGTTCGGAGCCGTTAAAGGGAGATTCTAATCGTTGAGAGCATTTATTTCGTACATTTAATGCAGCTTGCAAGTCTATGTCTCGAGACATGAAGAACAAAATATGAATATTGTAGCATCTTATCTAGAGACAAGATAAGTATGTCTCAAGACATTAAGGGATAGGTCTCGAGATAAATACACAATTGTCTCGAGATATGGCTCCTCTTAAGCATACCCTTACCTTCGATGTTGTTTGTCTCGAGATGATCAAGCTTATGTCTTGAGACATGGCCTGTTTTCTTGAGACTTGAACCAAACTGTCTTGAGACACTGCTCCCTGAAGCGAGTTTAACATTTTAAGTTTTATGTAACACCCCTTATCAGACCTCGATCGTCGAATCTAAGCAAAAGGATGTCAAATTCGTTGTTGAAGCAATTACTATCAAATAATCAAAAAACAAATAAGTCAAACAGTCAGTTATATCATAAATCACATTCATATAATTATACACAATTTAATTCAAGCCTTAATCGAGCTTACGTAAGCTCTTATGTTGACCCGAGCATGAAATGGGACCAAATTGTAATATTTTCAAAATTTTCATATCAAGTAACGATACCTCCACCTAGTATTGATACTAAATTAAGCTTCAAAGTTTCAAAAAAAAAATCAAATTAAAACCATGGTATCGATGCCATCCATAAAGTATCGATACTTCCTTTAGGGTATCAATACCCTACCTCTTGTATTGATACCATTTTAAGGTTCAATATTCTGAAAATTAAGAAAAATTACTAAAGTATTGATACCATAGAGAGAAAGGTTCAAAAATCTGTATTTTGATACCTATTTCAAGCCAACCAAACAATTCACCCAAATGGTACTTGCATGCTTAAATCTATATAAAACCAATTCAAAACATACCTATACAAGTGTAGCTACCTTGAAACTTGTTCAACACCTTCCTAATAGTGTGTCGTAAAGGTCCTCCCTATCGAGAACGATCATTGACCCCATAACGGCTCGCTCATCCACTGATAAGCCTGTTGTAAAGTCACATCCTCAAGTGTGATCATACACTCACTGCATGAAAGACGAAATGTTTGTGTCTTGGGTCTCTATCTTTCCACCAACGCGGTACTAAGTGTGGGGTCCAATTTATAGCCCCTGAGCATATGCGACACATGTAAGAATCTCGCATCTTACAAATGAAGACGAATTGCATTTGGTGCACTTTTTGATAGATTGTGTATGAACCCCTCCAAAATCCGATCACCCGCATATTTGTATTAACAAAATAAATTTAAAATTTAAAATTTTTAAAATTAACTTAATTAAAATTAATAAATAAAATTCCTTATCATTACCAAGTACGCGGTAAAAATATGCTTGTTATCAAAACGAATAAGAGAACTTGCCATTCGTGAAAATTTAATTAAAATTAATAATTTACGAAATAATAAAATAAAATAAGAATATTTTTATAGAAATTTATTGGAAAATTTGGAATTAATATTGAGAGAATAGAGAGAAATGGATTTGAGTGAAAAATGGCTTGGATTTATATAGGAAAAAAGTAATCGTTGAATCATTTAATAATTTTACTGTTGAAGAAAAATACGATCAACTAAACGCATTTTCACATACTCTCTTTAAAATCAATTTTATTTTTTAATTTTTCAAAAAAAAAACAGCCTATTTTGAAAATTATTATTTAATTCAAATAGTTAATACTAAATTTTATAGAGAAACTATTAATACTCCTTTTCTAATATTATAGAGAAACAGTTTTGGGTCTAAAATCTGATATGAGATTTTTTTTTTTTTGTGAGATTTAATCAATTTTTTTTACAAAAATCATAAATTTTAATTCTGGTTGTTATAGTATGTAGAAATTTGAATAAAAATTCACGAAAGTATTTTGAAAGTTGGAAAGCAGTTCCTCGTCAAATTCCATCTCATGTAGCGACGTTTGAAGTGACAGCCGAAAGTAAACCAAGTCGGAGTGGAGTCGACGACTCTTCTTCAGCTGTGTATTAGCCCCCTTATCACTTCTTGTGAAAACCCAAAACTAGCCCTCAAGGCTCAAACAACATCGTTATTGTCACCCACACCCGCATCCCAATTTCTACCCTTCCCGAAATAGCCCTACCTCTTACATCGGACTATAAAAAAAAAAAAAAAAACCTTCCGAATGTTGCCCCCCAACACACTCTCTGTTCCACTCAGACTTTGTATGGATGTCAAGAAACTCCATTCAAGATTTCAGCATCTTTAATCTAATTGGGCGTCCTCGGAATTTATTGAGGCCCTAAGAGAACAAAAACAAAGGACTTGGTGGTTTTCTTTGAAACCAAACAGAAAATTTGCGGCATTTGAAAACCGCTTCATTCTGTCAGAATCTCTGACATGGGGTTCCACCGTCATCAACTTTCTTATTTTAACAGTTACCAAAAATAAATTTAAAATTGAAGCAAAAACATAGAGCGCAAAAAAGAAAGAAATCCTCCATTTGTATCCAGTCCTCTTTACAATGAAGTGAAAAGACAAGAAGAAAAACGCTAAATTGCTCTACTTTTCCTTTATATTTACACAAAGACAAGGAAAGGAAAACAAAAACCAACGACCTCGTTTTGTTCCTGCTTCACTCTTATAAATCGAGAAAACAGTCGTCGGAGAAAGAACGGAGGAGGTCCTGGAGGTCACGTGGGTCAGCCCCCAGTCTCAACGCTTCCATAACCCGTTCAAAAGCCAGAACGTGACACGGAATATGAAGCACCCCTTTTTGGTCATACCCGTACTCCTGAGCCGATTTATTAAGCAAGCTAACAAAAACCGGGTGGTTCAGCAACTCTGCGTTCACCAGGAACCGCTCCATCTCTTCCCCCACGTAGATCGGCACGTGACCTTCGGGGACAGAATGGCGCCCCGGCTTTTTCAAAGAAGCGACAGCGATGCGGAAAGATTCAGCCCGACGCGTGATGCGATGGCGCGTGGAGATGGTTTCGGAACGGAGAAGACTATACTGGGAGGAAGCATCGGCGACGCGGGAGAGACGGCGGATGAGCTGCTTCATTGGGTGGTGGGTAATCAATGAAAAGAAAAGAAAAGAAATGTTAGAGTGCGGTCGTGGGAGGATAAAGGAGGAGAGGGAGGATTTGGGAATATATAAAGCAAAGGGAAAGAGGGAATTAATAAAGTATTTACACAAAGGCAGTGAAAGTACAATAGAAGGTACAATAAATTTAGTTAATTTATTATTTTAGGTTGCATTTCCACCTCCACAAAAGCCAACCCTTTTTTTTTTTTTTTAAGTTACAAAAGAGGA
>CM076899.1:10234468-10256962 GCA_039519145.1 Kokia cookei | reverse complement strand
TTTTTTTATTTTAAATTAGATTAATCATATATAAAAATATATTTTTGTGTAAATTTAATCATAAAGTATATAAAATGTTAGTATAAAATAATTTTGAAGATAGGGATGGAGATCGGGTTTAACGAATAGCTTGAGATCTTATTATTATTTATGGAGTAAATAATATTTTTGTAAAATTTTGAAAATTTTCATATTTTTTAAAATTATTTTCATTTTCCAATTTAAAAGAGTTTTAAAATTTTTATTCTCTTCTATTGAAAATACGAAAAAAATTAAAATTGTAAATCATGATTTTGTAATTGTTTATGTATTTTTAAAGAGTAAAGATTAAATTGATAAAAATATATAAGAACTTTTTTTATGATAATCGGGAGAGGGGAATGGGATTGTTTGGGATCGAACTCAAGCTCTCATGGTTACAATATAATACTTTCGTTATTGGGCAAAGAAATTGTTGGCACTTTTAACATATTTAAATCAAAATTGAATCACATTTTCACTCTAAATTAAGATAGGACATATATAAAATGATCTAATACCATATATAAACATAAATCCAACCTAAACTTAATGTAACCTATGAACATCTCTAATTATAATACGATTTGATCATCGGTCCAAAAACTAAAATGGTTGTGGTCAGCCTATACATGATTCAAAATCCATTAGACATCAATAAAATTTAGGTAAAGTTCAATATTTCCCTTATATGGAACATAATTTCAACTCGGTAGGTAATTAGCCTCTCACCATTCCTTCTATATAAAATGATTTCCCCAATTTAAGTTAGGATAAAAAAAATGTCATAACAAAATATCAAACAACCAAATTAAATGAGAGCTCAAAACCCCATTCATATAAACAAATCAACTGTTCAATTCCGTGGAAATATAATATATGACTAATGAATAAAAGTAGATTAATTTATTTGAATTATATATGAATAAAAAGCTTAAATTCATAGTTTTAATTTTAGGAAGGGCTTAAAAAGAAATTTCCCATTTAATTAAGAGGTCAAGATCCCTTTCTACCCTTGATCGAACTTGTGATGTAATGACAAAAAATTTAAATTAAAATAAAATCTTAAATCACATTAAATCTTAATTTAAAAAAAAAAAAATTTGTGTGAATTCATTTATAACATAAAAAAATATATGCTGCATTCGACGCTCGTTTAATGCTGTGGCAGACAAGATGGCCAAGGTGATTTCTTCTCCGATGGGTCAACTCTCCCTTTTCCAAACACCTCCAACTGCGGTGGAGGAGCTGCTGCATCTTGATGCTCAGCACTGCTCTCTGTTTTCTGTTATTAAGTCTTAATTTGCTACTTTTCTAGGCTTTGCCTATGTTTATTATTTACCTAAAAAAAAATAGAAGCCCAACCTAATTATTTAAAAAAAAAACAAATTAAGTGAAAAAGTGTAGATTGGCAGCAGTTGTAAGCATCTAGAAAATGAATTATGATATTTAATTGATGTGATTGGGAAGATGATTTTTTTAAATTTCTCATTACTATATGACATGGGAACATAGAGTATGGTAAAGAGTTTGGTGCATTTCTTAAATGGTAATGGTGGGGGGTCCATATTATTTATATGTCAAGCTTTTGTACAATTTGTTAGTTGAAATTTTCAATATTGTTAAAGAGATTATTTAAATTCGAATATTAAAAGTGACATAGTTAGTAATGATAATTATAAAGGAGTTTGGGCGCAAATTATTCCAGTCGACAAGCGGGATTATTTTTTTTCGGGGATACGCAGGAGTGGCTCTCTTTTAATTTGGGCAATCAACACAATTTCACCGTTAGGGATATTGATTGGTCGTATTTTTTTGGGTTAATTATTTGGCGCATTTGGAAGAACTGAAACTTTTTCATCTTTTAAGGATCGTTATGGAGTGTACAATTAAGCTCAGC
Organism: Kokia cookei; assembly: GCA_039519145.1. Taxonomy (NCBI): domain Eukaryota; kingdom Viridiplantae; phylum Streptophyta; class Magnoliopsida; order Malvales; family Malvaceae; genus Kokia; species Kokia cookei. Next base: position 10,255,044 of record CM076899.1, on the reverse strand, counting down.
AATGTGATTCTACATATAAGGTAGATGCTAGTGTCACGGGCTAGATCTTTAGTCTTGCAATCTGTGCGGCCTTAGGCAATCCTTTCTTGCAAATACGCCTAAGTCAGCCTAACCACCACGATTAAGGATTCACTAAGGGAAATCCTCCAAAGCACCAACTTGTATAGAAGAAGCGACTAGCCAAAAGAAGGCTCAAAAGACAACAGAAAGCCACAAGAACAAGAACACCAAGTGTTTGAATAAATGCTCTCAATTGTATTCACAAAGAAACAATACAAAGAATGGAGTGATTTACAAATGAGGGGAGACTCCCTATTTATAGTTGAGCTCCCCACAACCGACGATCAAGATTGAATTATATCGACGGATGAGATTAGCCTATCCCTTAAATTATGCAAGATTACAACCAAATCAAATCCTATATAATCCTAAATATATGGCTCTCCCTTATCTTCTAGGATTAGTTCCCATATTTGCCAAGATGCCTTAAGTTGCCAAATTTTCATTATTGGGCCACCTAAGCTTTAATCTGATAAGCTTGACCAACAGCTCTCTAAATCGGGCCAGCTCATGTGGGTTAAAGGATCCCAATGTTAATGACAGACCTCTATGGGACTCATTGTGTGCAATGGTCACGAGCTTTGAACTTTGGCCCGTGACATTCTCCCCCAACCGTTCTCACAACGCCTTCATTACGGCTTCAGAATGGCACCGTCTTGATTCGCCTCGATCTTGTCTCGTTACCTTAGCATTTTCCCGATTAGTCTCACTATCAAGCTGTCCCTTCTTTCAGAACTTTCGCTTTGGCTTTCGTCGCCTCATAACTCAAACCATCTCACTTGTTGGTACATTTATTTGGCAAGAAGTCTCTGCACTCACTTACCCACATTATGACTCGCTTCGATCAAAATCCTCTTAATTCTCATCACTTGGCCTCGAATTGCCCACAGTCTTTCGGCCTCATTGCTTAATAACTCTGAAAGGACCTTTACATTCTTGCCAAGCAACTAAGTTAGAATGCAAAACACTATCAAAGTGTTCCGAATGTTCCTTACTCGTCGCATTTACTCTGGTCAACTATCTAGCTTGCATCATCACTTTCGTAAATTTTAATGTACCACCCACTTTTCCTATAAGTGGAAGCTCTTCCGATGTGTCAACAGAAATGAGCCTCATTAAACCTAACTTACAAGTTTGCATCGCAACTTCTTTCTTTGAGTTCGATGCCAAACTTAACCCTTCCATGGGTTGTAGCCTCACCGATGACTCGGTCAACTCTGTCGCTTTCCTCGAATTGAGGCTCATTGTACCCAGCTTCACTATTTTCATCGTGACTTTCTCCATTAAGTCTGATGACAAACTCACCTCTTCCTTGGGTGGAAGCTCTTCCAATGAATCAACAAGCTTTGATGTTGCCTTTTCTTTGACCTTCACGGATTGTTGCTTTGGACAGTTTCGTAACTCATGTAGACCACGACACAAGAAGCACTTGACTCGGTTCTTTTTGCTCCTCTTTGCCCCCTTAGCTTCGCTCGCACCAAGCTTCTTAAGCACCTTGTCTGCCTCATCAATGATAGATTTTTTCAAACATTTTTGCAACCTATGCGGATCATGACACAGGAAGCACTCCATTGGCTTTTTCTCGCTTTCAGCTTCCTTGACTTCGACACCCCTTGCGCTCGAACCAAGTCTCATGGACTTACCTTCCGGCTTGTCCCTTTTAAATAACTCGAATTTCCTTGGACATTTCTTCAGCAAATGTAGACCATCGCAAAGAAAACATTTCAACTTGCCTCGCTTCTTGTTGGGTTTCTTCTTCCAAACTTGTGGTTTCCCATTACCATCATTATTGCCGATGCCACTGCCATTATCATCTTCCTTGTGATTCCCTTCACATGCGCCCCTTTCCTCAGACTTGGAAAATCCAAGCTTGTCTTTCCCTAGACCAAGCTTGACCACGGACTCCGCTACCGTAATGGCTTTTGACAGCTCTTGGACACCTCATTGTTCCACTTCCTGTTTGACCCACGGCTTTAATTCATTCTTGAAGACAAGCAATGCCTCTTTCTCGGTCACATTTTTAACTCGAAGCATGAGTTCCTTAAACACTCGAACATACTCCCCAACTGTGCCTCGTTGCGTTAGCCGTTGTAACTTTGCTCGAGCTTCTTCCTCGGCATCATCTAGGTAATATTGTCCTTTCAATTCATCTTGAAACTCTTGCTACGTTCCAATCTCACTATGCCTTTTATTTGTAGTCCTGTCCCGCCGCCATAAAAGCGCACTATCAGTAAGAAACATTGAATCAATATTTATCTTACATGAATCATCCTCGATGCCTTTGACACGGAAGTAGTACTCCATCCTCCACAAGAAATTATCCACATCGCATACAGACTTTATCCTCGCAAACTCTTTCGGCTTTGGGACATCATTGAGTGTTGCACTTGACACTCCTCCATTCCCCACTGCTGCTCGACACAAGGCAAGCTCTCCCTCGAGCTCCTCTAGTCTTGTGCTCAAAGCCTTCGTCATGGCCATTGTTTCCTCCTTCAAAGCTAACAGTATGGCTTCGAGAGCTTCGCTCCTTTCTGTCAGTTTAGACTTGTGAGAATTAAGTAACTTTTTTACCTCATCCTTAGTGTTGCTGAGACTCATGATCACAAAGTCTCTCGATTGTTCCCTCAAATCGTCTATGCGTTCATGAGCTCCATCGATGGACTCCTTCGCGTACCCCATGGACTCGTCAAGTCTATCCACTCTATCCTCTATAGCCGACAACATGTCCCTCAATGATCTCCAAGGTAACTTCTGTTCAGCAACTTCTTTCGACACTGAGCTTGCCAAATAGGGGAAAACAAAGAGGTTTTGGCTTGAGGGAGAGCTACTTTATACTCATGGGCATCGTCTTTATGTGCCTCAATATGGAAGCTGAGCAAGGAAGTGATAAAGGAGTGTCATGACTCGAGATGGGCTAGCCATCCTGGGATACACCGCACGTTGGCCCTTTTGGAGGATCGTTACTATTGGTCTCACATGAGGGATGATATGGAGACTTATGTGAGAACTTGTCTAGTGTGCCAACAAGATAAGGTGGAGTTGAAGGCTCTGACGAGTTTGTTACAACTATTGCCTATTCCAAAAAGACTATGGGAGAGTGTATCCATGAATTTTATAGTGGGTTTACCTAAGTTTGACGGATTTGGAAGCATTCTTGTTGTGGTGGATAGGTTTTCCAAGTATGGAACATTCATTCTAGCAACCAAGAAGTGTCCAACTGAGAAGGCAGCTCATTTGTTCTTGAAACATGTGGTGAAATATTGGGGAATGCCACAGTCGATAATCAGTGATCGAGACGGGCTATTCATGGGTCGATTTTGATCGGAGTTGTTCAAGTCAATGGGGTCAGACTTGAATTTTTCCACTAGTACGCATCTACAAACTGATGGGCAGACCGAACGAGTGAATGCATTATTGGAGACTTATCTTTGGCACTATGTGAGTGCTACACAAATGGATTGGCCAAAATTGTTGGACGTGGCTCAATTCTCATACAACTTGCAACGGAGTGAGGGCACAAATCAAAGTCCATTTGAGATAGTGACGAGTCAATAGCCACTCACACCCAATGCTATTGTGACTCGTTATACTGGACCAAATCCAGCAGCTTATCGATTCGTAAAGGATTGGCAAGAGAAGTGTAACACCCCTATACCCGGTTTATACGTATAAACCCAATATAGAAGCATTACATTACAGTACGGCACAGAAAGTCGAGTAACTGAAAATTTTCTTTAAAAATCGATATCTTTTAAGACCATTCAAGTCAAAAGATCGTATACTAATCATTTCCTTTCATAATGCATAACATTCGAGATAACATTTTTCCCGCTCATTAGGGACTCATACAAGTACCATTGTACATGTCATTTCCTTTAAAATAAATACCTATATTTGGAGTCCTCCAAAGGATGATGTGATGTGATGAGAGGTCCCTGAACTCGACTTAACTCCTTGTAACTTTGTACCTACGCGTTGAAACAAACGCATTAAGCCGGTGAAGGTTTAGTAAGTACTACAAAAGTAATGTAAAATCATGTAAATACTCTTTTACTTTTACTCACGTGTATCATATAACTTACCATCATGGCACATTTCATACTTTGATTCACCATTTTCTCATTTTAGCCAATTGTAGACTTTCATAGAACCTATCGGATAAACGGAACTAACAGAAAGTACCAAAGCACTTATTAGAAGTACCAAAGTACGTAACAGAAGTACATAATTACTGGGGAAACAGAAGCACACACAGTGCTAAACAGAAGCACACATAGTGCTGAACAGTAAGCGCGCTAGCATTCCTTAATGATATGCCACTAATATCACAATGGTTCTAATTCATCTACATGGGCACAATCTCATTTAACATCATTATCCACAACTTATACATCACATTTACATTTCTCTTCACATATACATAATCATGTATTTCTCACCTTTATTTTCTCAAATGCTTCCACACCATTTAGTCATATAATCAATAATTATAATTAAACACATAATATTTCACACATATATTTTTCTCACTTATTCATCATCATATACCTCTTACTTTTATTTCACATTAATTTTCAAAGCTGTCCACTGGCGTCACAGTCACTAAATCATTTATATCTTGAGCTACAGAACTCAAAATTATATTCCGCTTGATGTTTCTGAAACTAGACTCAATCATATTTTTACCATAAAAATTTCAGAATTTTTAATATAGCCAATTTGTACAGTAAATTCTTTCAATTTACCCCTTCTCTGCAGCCTGACAGTTTCGACCTTTCTTCACTAAAAATTATCTATCTTTTAGTACAGTTATAAAATGATGTTCCTGTCTGTTCCTTTTGAAAATAGACTCATTAAGGAATTAACCATATAAATTTCAGTCTATAATGATTTTTCTATATTTTTCTATGATTTTTCAAAGTCAGAACAGGGGAACTCGAACCTACTCTGACCTTGTTATACAAAAACTAGTATATCTCGAAATATACAATTCCTTTTAATTCATTGTTTCTTCCATATGAAAATAAACTCAATAAGATTTAATTAAATATTTAATTCAACCTCTAATTCTTTTTATACAATTTTTTGTGAATTTTCAAAGTTAATCCTCTGTTCTGTCCAAATTGGTTTAATGGACATGCTTCCTTTTCATGTCTTTTTACACTAAATTTCATTAAATCATACATAATTAACACTTATAATTAAACATATCATTATTATCATAATTAATCATATATGTTAAAATTATAAACACTTTAACTTAATTAATTCTAAACCTTTTGATATTTGTAGTACTTACTACTCTTGTAGATAATTTCTTCTCACTCCATGGTTTTCTCCTTTTCTTTTCCTTCAATTTGGTCCTTCTCCTTCTTTTCTTTCTCTTCAATTCCATAAAGAAACATATATTCACATTAAAATCATTTTAACTTATCATAATCTATGTTTCTAACACAAAACTAACATGTATTTAGAGAGGAGTTTAGCTTACTTACCTTAATTACTTGTATTCAACACTAATTCTCATTTTCTTTCTCCTCCAAGACAAGTATGAATGCATTTCTTTTAACAATTGGATAGTTACTACACTTCTCTATTAATTTTATTCACTAATCTTGAAGAAATTTGGAAGAAACTAGCTTAATTGATTTGTATTTGATGAAAAGGACTAATTTGAAAGAAAAGCAAAAGTTGAAATGGTGAAAAATGGTGGCTTACGTGTAGCACAATGACTGATGGCTTTTATAGCCTTTTCATCATTTTTTTTATTCATTTCTCTAGATTTTTCTATCAATTTCTCTTTATAAAAATATATTTCTTTAATAATGGTAAAACTGTACTTTTAGTCCTTGGGCCTTTCAACTTTACACTTTGGTCAAAAACTTTGCCTCCAAAAATATCTTCCACCAAATTACTCTTTTGCCCCTCCTTAATCAATCTAATTTCCATGATGACTCATAATTCAATTTGGATAAATTGTAATTTAGTCCTTCCTATTTTCTCACATTTACTAATACATTCTTAATTTCTCCAAACCTTTCCAAATTCAACCATATATTCTAATTCTTAATTGTACTCTATCACTGTTCCAAATCCGGTTCAAGCACGCGGATGTTACAAGAAGAATGATTTAGCCAGAGCTTTTCTACATAAGGCAAGCAAGCGGAACAAGAAGTGGGCGGACCAAAGTCGAAGGGATGTTCAATTTCAGGTTGGTGACTCTGTCCTTACAAAGTTACACTTGATTTTGCGATACAATGGCTTGCACAAGGGGCTTGTGCGACGATATGAAGGACCCTTTCGAGTTTTGAAGAGAGTAGGCAATGTGACCTACAAGCTTGAGTTACAGTCGAAGCTCAAAGTCCATCCCGTGTTCCATGTAAGTATGCTCAAACCATTCCATGTAGATCAAGATGATTCGAATCGAGGCAAGTCCAAACGAGCACCAATGGGTGTAAAGGTCTCCTACGATCGTGAAGTTGAAAGGATCGAGGCAGACCATGTGGTGAGACAAAAGTATCATCAGCTGAGGCATGAATATTTAGTGAGATGGAAGGAACTTCCTGATAGTGAAGCAAGTTGGGAACATGCCGAGGCATTATGGCAATTCCAAAGCAAGATCGATCAGTTCCATGAGGAGGACGCGACGAGGGCGCTAGAACAGGTGGGGGAGAATGTCATGTGTTGTGTATTCAAGCCCACAACCATGACTCATTTGAGTGACCCGTTATGTTTAAAAGGAGGTATTTGGCCCAATCAGACTGACCTGTTGCTTGGAATGAGTGAAGGCTTATCTACAAAGCTTGGCAAACATGAAAGGTGATCTTCAAATATTAACAATATCAGATTTGATATGTATTTGATATGTAATCTTTAGAAGATATAATTTTGTAATCTTAGAGATTGATTTTGTAGATAGCTTTTAATCTTGGCCGTTGATGTATTTAATCTTACCGTTGATTTTGGGGAGCCTCAACTATAAATAGAGACCCCTCCCCCTCATTGTATTCATTCATTGAGAAATACAAAATTGAGAGCATTCACTCAAAAACTCTTCTCTCTTGTTTTATTGTTTTTGTTGTGGCTTGTTCTTCATTCTTATTGTGTTGGTGCCTTAGAGAAATTCTCTTGAATTCTCATGTGTTGGGAAGTAGGCTGACTTAGGCTTTTTGTGGCAAGAATCGACCTAAGGCCGCACGGATTGTGTGGAAAATCTCTAAGTCCGTGACACTAGGATGAAGATAACATCACATGCATCGTCTTCTTCTATTGATAATTGGATTCAGTTATATTTTGATGGCGCAATCAAGGTGGATTCTGGGGAGGCCGTTGCGGGGGGAGTGCTGAGGGATCTTCACAGTCAATGGATCATTGGGTTTAATAGGAGTTTGGAACTTTGTTCTGTATTTAATGTTGAACTATGGGGATACTAGACAACTTAACGATACAACATAATAGGAATTAGGATAAAATGTCGATTCGGACGGATAGTATGAAGGTTATTCAGGCCATTTAGGTAGCTTTCTCAAGATTATCTAAATCAGCACTTATCAGACATATTCAACAGATATTATTAACAATGGTACAATGAGAAATGATACATACCCCTCGAGAATAAAATATAAAAGCTAATAGGATCGCTAAATTAGTTTTTTACAAATGTTATTTTAGTTTAATTTAATTATTGTATTGTCTATCATTTTTTTTAAAAAAAAGACATTTATTCTAAAAAAAAGTTATATTAAATGTATTAATTAGTGGATTTTATTCATTATTAAAAAATTATTTTCACCAAAAAAAAAATTCTTATAAAATAAATTTATTTAATGGATCCATCCATGCCTAGATATGGGGTTAATTTTTTCCCACATCACATGGATCTAGAAAAAAAAAAAAGTATAAGCATGTGCATTACATTCCATTGGGTGTTCTGATCAAATCATCCCTATATAAATTTTATTAAACCACTATCTTTTACTCCCCGCTCAGGGACTTATAAGTTTTTTTCAATAATTTATTTGGTTAAATAATAATAATTTTTAAATTAAAATTTTTAATAATTTAAAAAATTATTTACTTAATCTTTAAGTAGTAATATTATTATTAACATATTGTGATATTTTTAATTGTAAAAAATAAATACAATTATAATCACAATTTGAGATTGATTAAATATATTAAATTGATTTGTAAGTCAAATTCAAGACAATCATTTTAAAATATAATTTATAGGAAAAGTAAGATAAAATTCTTCTCAAATATACAATTCTTTTATCTCTTCCTTTCTTTATTTCTCTCTATTTTCAGTTTAATAGAAGACTAAATTTCAAGAATTCAGACTCTATGATAGATTTAAAAACTAAAATTCAATTAATAACATTTTTATTAGATTTTAAATATGTCTCATTTTAATATCCAAATATTTAATTTAAAAATTAAAGTTTAATTGATAATATAAATTTAAATCTTAAAAAAATTAATTATCAATATTATCAGTTAACTTTTAATTTTTAGATTGAAATAAATTTCTAAAATTAAAAGCAAATAGGTAGACTAAAGTCTAAAAAAGCAAAAGATATAGGGATTGAAAAATAATTAGACCAATTTTTTCTCTCCTTTCCCTCCCACCCAAACGAAATACCTATAGCTATCCACGACTTCACCTCAACTCATAAATAAAAAGATAATACGTTTCAGCGTACTTAAACTCGCGTATTTATGTATTGATAATAATATTCATACCAATCGAATTAAAACTTTATCGACAATTATATGTTGTTATAGATTATAGGTATATAACAGGGGTTATTAAATTTTACAGTAATCTTATTTGTTTAATTAAAAAACCATTATAATATTTGCATATGTCGAACGAGTTCTAATAACATATTATATTTATAATCGTACATGTCGTGTTTAACAAGTATATAAGAGATAAATCTAAACATTAGGAAGACGTGAGGAAGCTTCTGTTCCTTAAATTAAATATAAATCCATTTTGTATAGTTTTTCCAACGTTAAAATACTATACAAGTGTTGAAATTTAAAATTTAGTCTTTTTTAATTCTATCTTTAGAAATTTAATTTTCTTACTTTTCAGGTTTCAAAATTCTAGTTTGACTTTTAACAAAATTAAAATTATTTTGTTAAATTCAAATTCATTATGATGTCATTTTTTAGTTGTATGACTATCAAGTGAGTTTTTTTTTTAATTTCAAAATATCACGTCAACAAATTTAACAAAAAAATTAACGGTGTTAACAGTTGTACTTAAATTTTGAAATCTGAAAAAATAAAGGGATTTAAATCATGAAAATAAAAGTATAAGAACTAAATTTCATATTTGTAAAGAGTACAAGGACTTGTGGTATATTTTAACCTTTTTATGCCGTTGGTGCGAGAAGTCTGAATGGGAACAGTTGAATGTAAAAATGCTGCGGCTAAGTGTCATTAAATGCTTATATTAATATATTAAATAAATTATTATTTTGAAGAAGAAAAAAAATAGACATTTTTCGATGATTATTCCAATGCTTATATTAATATAAATAAATTCAATAATTTGAAAAACAATAAGTTGTTTATCTGATTATCAATTTTTTTCTCAAAAAATTTCATAGTTTCCTCGGGTTAGTATTAGAGTTTTCGTAAGCTCGTATAAGGTTCGAAAATGAATACAAATTGTTTTATGTATCTTTTTTGTTTTGATTGGAATGTCTAAAGTTATAAATTGAATTGTAATATGATCGTAATTACTTTGACATCAAATGTAACAATTTATACTTCGAATCAAGTATAAAATATTACATAACAATAATGTAAATTGTACTTTAATAAAATTGGAAAAATATAAAATTAAAATTAAAATAAAAATTCAATCAGTTCATTAATCAAAAAACACTAACATTTACCTGAAATATATGTCATCAACATTTAACCAAATTGTATAGAGTAAACAAATATCCAAGTACCGAAGACGATAGATGTTGAGATTGTTGTTACCACATAAAAGCTAATACATTTTGAAGTTGTGTCTTTAGCTATTGATTCAATAACTAAAGTTCATCATATCTACTTCCCCTTTGACTTCAAATCTTCTTTTCATCTCTTTCAAGTGACCTTTCAAATTATCAAATTTTTATTTATTTATTTTTTTAAAAAGTGTTTTTAAAAATTAATGCTAAAAATGTGATTTCTTTATTTTAAGAGTTTAGTATTATTGTAAAAAAAAAAAAAAAGTGTTATGGAAAGGTTTTTTATTTTAAATATGATACTTAAAATAATAATAAAAAAACATTTTAATTCATATTTTTAAAATCTTATAGATTTTTTCCAACAACATAATTAGTCTCCAACGTCTCGTCAAGTGTCTAGTAAGGCAAACAATAGACACCAAATAAAGCTCTCTCACTTTGTGAACTTATTTCTTCAAGCACTTGATCTCTTAAAAGATTCAAAAGACAAAACCTCCCGCCAGCAATCTCATTAAAGAGTTCATTGACTCCCAAATCATACTTTACACAACCAAACATCAAAATCTTACTTTCTAACCAAATAAATCTAATAGGGTAATGTATTATATCGAATAATATGCTAAACCATCTTTACATTACCAAAATTTATTATCAAAAATAATATTATATTCCTTTAATCAAACGCCCCTAATATAACACTACCAATTCAAGTGTAATTTTTTTTATCCAAATATTTGAATTTTCATTTTGAAATGTAAAATGAATACCTAATTTTAAAGCTTTTTTAATATATTAAGCAATTAAAATACTATTGTTTTGGACTAAAATTAATAGCATCGCTTCAAGTCATGATATCATGTTATTTATGTGTAATATTCCCCATTTATTTGTAATATTCCCCAATTACACATGCTACACTTGTTCCCCTAATTTATATTTTATTTAATTTGTAGTGCTAAAAGCTGGGAAGCGAGGATTCTCAATTATATAAACGGTGACATTATTTTATTTTTTAAAATTAAATAACCAACAACTTATTTAATGTATAAGGGTTCATATAAATTATTTGAAGTGAAGTTATTATATTTTAGTTTGAATAGTATTGATATTATTGTTAGTGTAGGAGAATTGTGGGTTTGAGTGTATTGAAATGCATTATCCTCCTATTTATGAAAAGGGGGACAAGATGCAATCTGATTACTAATACAGGGGCCTCCATGGTTCTTTTTCCTAAGTAACTACTATATGTAATAATCAGGATTTGGATGTCTCCTCGTATCACTGCACGTGCCAGAATTTGGTCTCAATTGGTACTCGATCCTTTTGCCTCAAACGAAATCCTGGTATGTTTGGTGACCCAGGAAGGAGTTGGAATCCCATTTTTTATAATCACACCCGAGTCTCGAGTCCAGTTAGCATAGAACTGAACTATACTACAAGAGCTCTGCATAGCATTGAAAGCGGAGAAAAACAAGTTTGGTACACTAGTAGTTGATAAGTCTATATGGTTTTTAGTGGACAAATTTTTGTAGGGTATATAGATCATTAATCATAGTAGATGATAAAAGTGATGGGTATTTATTTATGGTTGATGCCAGCAAATTGTATGCTGGCTAAGGATAAGCAGAACAATGTTTGGTAAGGTAGCAGCCAAAGCTAATTTCTTGTGTCTACAAACATCAAAGACAAAAGATGTAAACAGGCTGTGCCCAACATAAATAAACTTTGCTTCATCACATCACATATAATCATAAGATCAATGGGGGGATTTTGGGGGCTCACTTCTGCTCTGTTGCTTTTCTTATGTCCTGTTCTTTTTTCAAAGTTAAAGCAATGATTCAGAGGTGAATCCAGAATTTTTTAGGGGTGGAATTAATTGTAAATTTTTGAGAGATTAAAGTATAATTTTATCATATATTAATTTATTATTACATTATTTTTGAAGGACTTAACAGAATTTTTTCTATTTTTGAAGGTTAAAGTACAATTTTGAACATTTTTAAAGGGTTGCATAGTAATTTTTTCAGTTTTGACGGGCCAGAGCTATCACATGCCCTCCTTAAATTTGTGCCTGCAGTGATTAACAATTTCAGTGAAGTTAAATTGGATCAATGGTTAAATCGGTTGCAACATCAATTCCTGATTAAATTGTTAAGAAAAATTCAAAAAATAAAAAATAGTAAACATAAAAATTATAAATTATAAGAACAAAATTAAATATTTAAACCAACTTAAATCTTAAAGATAAAAAAGCAGCTTAAATTTGATTCATATGTTTTTTAATTAGTTTTTTATTCAATTAAATCGGTTTTGCATTGGCTCACTGGTTCTGTGGTTTAAAATGTATCGATCAAGTTGATTGGACCATTAATTTCTGGTTTAACCTGTCAATCTAGTCAAATTTAACAACCATCACAAAATGATCCCCCTTGATCCTAACTGAGAACCGGACATGGGCTGATGATATATCATTCAGTTTCGGGTCAAACAAAAATGCATACAAGAACTGCAAAATTTACGGGTAGACAAATACATTATACATCCGTGTTGTCCATCAAAATTCGGGTCAAACATGTTTGGATGAAAATATTAGATTACTTGTGCTAAAATAAAAAGAAAAAAAGGTCAAAATCCGCCACAACTCCCTCTATTTTTCATAAATTTAAAATTTAGTCCTTGTACTTTGATTTCTAAAAATTTAGTCCTTCTACTTTTTAGATTTCAAAATTCAAGTTCAAATTCTATTAAAATTATTTTGTTCCACATGCTCCTTAAGCATCCGACTATAGATAACAATGTCATCAAAATAAACAACAAAATGATCAAGGAAAAGCTATAGTACCTTATTCATAAAGTTGCAAAAAGTAATGTAGTGCGTTAGTGAGGCTAAAGAGCATCACCAAAAACTCATACGAGTCATATCATGTGGTGCAAGCTGTCTTGGGCCCGTCTCCTTCAGCAACCCTTACTTGTTAGTGCCCCTATCGTAAGTCTAGCTTGGAGAACCACCTCGCAACACCAAGCTAGTTGAACAAGTTGGCAATCAGAGTAATGGGGTACTTGTTTTTAATTGTGAGCTTGTTAAGGGCTCAATAACCAATTCACATCTGTAATGATCTGTCGTGCTTCCTTTGGAATAGGAATGGTGCACCGAATGGTGCCTTGGATGGCCTAACAAAATCGATGTCCAATAACTCCTTGAGTTGCCTCCACAAGTTTTCAAGCTCCGAGGGCAACATTCGATATGGAGCTTTAGCTGGAGGTTGAGCATTAGGGATCAACTCAATCCAACGGTCCACTTCACGTTTTGGTGGTAGCCTTTGGGGCAATTGCTCGGGCATGACGTCTTTGAAATACTTAAGACATCCAATACTTCGAAAGGAATAGACTCATTGAGTCCGTGAGATTCACAAGGCTCGGTAAGCTTTAGGGCTACAAGAAAAGCTTCATCATGCCTTTAGATTTTTTTAGAAAGTTGAATAGTAGAAAGAATCTTGGCTCCCGACCTTGTGTCTCTTTTTACCGATACAATACATCGGCACAACTGATCCAAGATGCAAATACAGTTGGCAAATGTAACAAGTAAAGCATTAACACAGTCAAGGAAATCTAAATCGATAACGAAGTTGTAATCATCTAAGTGTATTACCTCAACGGTTTCCTTATCGCTCCATTTGCCTAGTTGTAGCCTGACTCCACTTGCAACCTCGATCGTAGGAACTTGCTTGGAGTTGACAATTTTGATCCAACCTCCTTCTTGGGTAACCTCTAGTCATAGCTTCTTGGCAGCTTCCTCATACATGAATAAGTTGGATGCCCCAGTATTGACGAGGGCCTTCACGGGTTGCCATCTATGATAACATCAACAAACGTTAGATCCTTTTGCTTCGTAATTCCTTTGGCTTGGACAGATTAAGTAGAATCGACCGAGCTTCAGTGGCTCCATTGTTGGCTCCTCCGCTTACTTGATAATAGTGGCTAGCTTGGCTTTTGATGGACAATTGCGCAAACAGTGGGGACCCTCGCATAAGAAGCAAGAGGTCGACTCTCGGTCCTTTTCGGCATCCTTGTTGGCCTTCCATTTACTTGATGAGAACTTGCTTTGGCCACCCTTGGTGCTTGACCGCTCTCGATCACGATCTCCCTCATCTTTACGGCTTTACCCTTGTATCTAACCTTAGAGGACTCGGACTTCTCACCCTTATCATGTTTCTTAAACTCCACCAAGGTCTCAATCACGATCATTGCTCAATTAAGTCGGTAACGTCCCTCTATTGGAGCTCTAACTTAGCCCATGGTTTGAGACCGTCCATGAAGTAGAACAGGGCCTCGTTGTCGCCAAAGACCAACACTAAAAAGTACTTTTGAGAAAAAAGTTAAAAAAAATTTCATCTCCTTTTGGTCAAAAAAGCACTTTTCCAAAACATTTTTGATGTCAAAAACATTTTTGAAAAATTTAAAAGCACTTTGTTTAGTAATGTTTTTATCTCAAAAAGTGTTTTTTATCCCAAAAGTACTTTTGAGGAGCAATGCTAAACAAAGCCTAAATGTTACTTTTCCTCTTTTATTACCATTGGCCTCAACCATTTCCCTACTATGTCAAATATTTTTTTTAAAGTGGTAGGGAAACCGAAACTTAATTTGCTATTACATCATTGGCTAGTTGATAATATTATGTCAAATTTTCATAACCTTTTCTTTGTTTACTTTATTCAGTGGATAGCTAGTATTAATAGAAAACATTGCTAATCTTCCAATTTCATAAACTGTTTAACATGATTTTACCCAGTTTCTTATTCTATAAGCAATGCGACAATTACTGTGCTAGCCAAGGCCATGCTTTGTTGTTTATTAAGCATAAAAGTCACCCCTATGAACAAAAAAATACGCTTCCTTTAGCCGTAAATTAACTTCAAGGGGTAGGTTTAAGTGATTCCATGTTTGCTTAATACTATTTCTCCACAGTGATGCATATAAACGAGCTAAAATTATCATGGAAATCCTATATTAAAAATAAACAAATTAATATTTATAAATTAAATCAAAAAATAAATTAATCATTTATTTTAAAAAAACTCATCTATTTATAGTATTAATCAAATAGTGACATATAACAAACAACATATACTTTATATTGGCATACAAAAAATAATTTTAACAGTAAAAACAAATGAATTTTTTAACAAAATAACTAATTTACTCTTTAATATAACACAAAAAAATTAATTTAATTATTTTTTAGTAAAAAATATAATATAATCCAACTCTTAATAGTGCCCTCCATTTTAGGAATGCTTTGAAGCTGTTTTGTTCGTGACCCTTAATTTTGATTAGTGATTTATTTTTTCACATTTGCCAAAAAGAATTAACACTGCAAATTACAATTGCTTTTTTTTTTTTTTTTTTTTTTCCATTTAAACGTAACAGTTTACTAAAAATCGTAAGGAATTTGTATAAAAAATTATTAAACAAAAAGAAAAGATTACGTTGAGCAAATCATTAGTCCATGAAAATAAACAAATGTTGATAGGCTCAAACATTATAACACGTTTGTCCTCAGTTCTAAGCAGCTTTTCTGTTATAAGATCAGAAAGAAGGAAACATGGAACAAAAGTAACGGTAAAATGTCTGCACAGGACAGAAGTAAGAAAACAAAAGAAAACATGGAAAATCCACCTTTGACCCCTCTAAAAAATGTACTTTTGTAATAGCAAAGAACCCCAATTTATTACAGCAAAAATTTGGACAATTAAGAGAAGGAAAAAAATAGCAAGAACCAGAAAAAACTTAAAGACTAGTCAAATTGCTATACCACCTTAAGAAAAAAACAAAAAGGGAATTATAAAACATTTTCCAGCAAAATTTTCTTAATTTTTTCGACAGAAGACCACTGGTAAAACTGGAACCTCTGGTAAGAATATGAAGATGATTCGCTAAACTGTGCATAACCTCAAAAAAGAAAAAAAATTCCCATGTTACCTCCTCTTAGGTGGCGGATCTTTGTTTCGGAATGTACTTTATCTTTGCACCCTTTTCCGGCTTCCTTCTGAACTTGCCTCGGGCAGGTCCGGCAGTTGAAGCCTCAAAGGCCCTGGCCTTAACCACCAACTTTTCGGATGAATCAGTTTCAATTTCTGAGCACCCTGGATGATCAAGGTTCGGGGTGAGAACCAATGTCACATGTTTGCCTGCAAGAGCTTCCTTCCACCCTATAAAGCCAGTCAGATTGTTTATCGGAGAAAAAAAGTTAATTTGGTAACAACAGAACCGTAGAAATATAGTTGTTAGATAAATCGTTCAAACATCCTGACTTACTCTGAGCAAGAATGGCCTTGGCAGTATGGCTGTCGAACTGCGAGCTCCCCGGTTGACCACTTTCCTTCAACGTTGAAACAAGATCCATGCTTACCACACCATCAATACCATCTGTTGAACAGGACCTTAAACAGGTTTCATTGGAAGAAGTACGCGCTCCATCTTTCTCAGCAATCACTTGCACTTCAGATTCACTAGCACCATTTTGGACTGGCGATGAACTTTTGCTTTCATGTCGGCTCACTGGCCTCCAAAACTTTAAGGTCGATCGGTTCGTAACACCCTGAACAGGATCGAGTTTGCTGGATTTCTCCTGAACATTGTTCTTTGGTATTCGACATTCAGCCAGGCTCCTGTCACATGCTACAGCTAGATTGTTTCCATCGTGATTGCTATAATTTTCAAGTGTGACAGATATAGAACCAATTAAAAGCTCATGATTCTTATTTTGATTCAGTTGATTTGCTGCTTGTTTCTCCACTCTAATTTTCAAACTCTCCCCTTCATTTACTGCTTTAGGTTTTTGGCTCCAGATTTTATTACCATTACCTATCGGAGCAAACCTTTCCCTGTTTGTTCCATGCTTGTTAATGCCTCCGCATTTAAATCCATGACAATTCTGACTAGCATGGAAATCATTAAGGACACCTCGTTGTGAATTAGGCGGAGTCTGCCGTCGAGCGACAACTATATGCCTACGTCCTACTTGTTCTGTTCGTCTTTCAACATTCTGACTAATTCCTGGATCACTATATCCATTGCTAAACCCCGTTTGAATTTCATAATCTACATTCTCTTCAAGCTTGGAAAAAAGATTGGGCTCCACAGATGGGATAATTTGATCCGTGGACATGACGGGATTTTGTCCATCAGAATCAACAGCAGATGGGCTGGATGTTTCGGCAAGAGTGTTAACCTCCAACAGGTCATCCAGGTTCGGCTTGCTTTCTTCCAACTCCCAGTGTCTTTGTTCCTTTGCTTTCTGCTCTTTCTGCCTAAGCTTCTTCTGTCTCTTTCTCTCAAGAAGCTCGACTTGCCTACAGTGATGTATCGGGAAATAAATCAGTTAGCAAAGTTTCTTCAATTTTTTTTTTGCCTTCTATAAGATGTTGAAGAACTGTTTCTGAAGAATCACATGCAAGTCGATAATCAATAAGCCTAACCTTGGGACTAGGAGTTAGGACCTACCAGTTACCACTGCCAAACTGTATCACATGACGAGGTTGTAATTTGTATCTAGGAACCTAAAAGGCACATGCTGACATTTTTTCTTCTCCAGTGCATGTTTCTTTAAAGATGTTTCTGCACTTTTAATTTTTTATCCAGCTGTGCACTTTTTTTTTTTTCCTACAAATTATAGTGACATTTTATTTCAAGAAATACAAATCAATATCTTCACTATCCTTTTTCCTGTTTTGTGTTACATCTTTTGGAAGCAAATTATTAATTATACCACATGGTGGGGTTTACTCTTAACGCTCACGGAAACAGAAGAAATTACTCTATTCTTTTCTGATCTGTTTCCTCCTCATAATTATTCAAAGATGATTCATAGAGAATTAGGGGAAAGATAGGAATGAAAATGGTCCAACCTTAAAGTGCAAGTCAAATATCACAATTTTAAAAAATTGTTAGACATAGAAAATTAGTGATACGCACCTCTTCTGGGCAGCTTCTTCCTCCTCCACCAGTAACTTCTGGCACCTCAAAGCTTCAGCATCTTTATCCGCAAGCCATGCTTTAACCTGAAAGTCAAACAAAAATATATATTTTTATAATGAAATAATATACAAACGAAAATAAAAAGTTGACAAAAATTCATGCGCTTATCCAACAGTCCTGCTTTGTCCAATTGCTAGGGATTTAGCAATTAGCATAATACTTGCACCGTCAAATTACAAATCTATGCATGAAAACTTTTAAGTAAACCAAACATAGATAGAACGAAACAAAAAATGTACCAATTTCTGTTCCACCAAGAAGCTGGTACAAGCAACCAAATTTTTGGTTTCAAGACCAATCTTTCCTGCTTCACCATCGAAAATGTATTTTTGCATTGACACAGCTGCGCCACAAAGAAAAGTCCTTTCACTTGCATCATCAAGGATGCTAAATAGTTCCTGTGAAGGTATTGGAAATATTGAAGGTCTAGCTTGCACAAGGTCCTGAAAAGAATTAGGACATCAAATCCATCGGATAAGAAAGTATTAGCATCTTTCAGATCTAAACACAACACTTAATGAACAAGAGAATACATCCCTTACCAGAAGAGCAGAACCTGCCCTCAAGCAAGCTTGTGGCAAAGCAGAAAACCCCTGCCTCTTTACATGTGTAGTCAATGATTTTATAACTGAAGATCCTGGAACTCCCTAGAAAGTATAGTTAGCAAGGAAGCAATTGTTTAGAAGGCAGAAACTAGACAATTGAAAACAATGATCCACGTGATATGTGCATGTTTATCCCAGCAAGAAATAACCATTTGAAACAAGATAATGTTAACAAGTTATATATCAACAATGCGTAAACCAGATCCAGATGTCACTTGAATGTTACTAAATGAAGAATCGAGAATTAAACAGGTGAGAAAATATAAACAATTACCTCCAGTAAGACATCCTTGAATGATACGACTTCCTTTGCCTCGTCCTCTGAAAGCTGGAAATAATATAAATGAGAAAGAATAGAAAAGAGAAAAGGAAAACCTAAAACGTAAAAAAGAGGAAGAGGGGCAGTTGAGATATACCTTGTCCCAGAATGCTGCTAATAGATCCCTATTTTTAGCAGAATCCTACGATATGCAAAACAACATCTTTTAGAGGAGTCCTAAGAAATGTGAGAAAAGAAAAGAAAAATTAAAAGTAGCGAAGGAAAAGACAAATCTATTTTTCCAAGAGGCTAGGACCTTGAAGCAGCAGAAGAAAAACAAATTCCAGGAGGAACTCTTTAAAAAATCAACTTAAAAGAGTACTGATGTTTCGAAGGAATTGAAAACCTTATCAAGTTTTTTCAACCTATGGTGCACTCGTATATGCCTTCTATAGTTAATGGGTGAACAAAATTCTCGTGAACACTTATCACACTTCTGCGTCTGCACCTTCAGAGGAGAGAGTAATGGCCAGCCAGGGATATCTGTAATAGATGTAGGCAAGAAATTAGAGAAATAATGTATCATTATAAAGTATTCTCTAGGACAATGATTTAACCCATCCGAGTAGTTTAGAAGTACCTTGTTGGTCTAAGGCATGGAGCAATTGAATCCATTGAACCGGGCTGTCACCAGTCCTTGAGAAGGGAAGGAAAGGTTCTTTTCCAATTGCTTGTCTGATGAAGGTGTCCAAAGAATCATTTAGATCCTCTGATTTCATTAAATTTGCAGAATTGGCTGCCTTGAGTTTTGCAACTGGCATTTATGCATACAAACAAAGCACAACCACGACTAACTCAGAGGTGTCACTGCAAAGGGAAGAAAGACAAACTAAGATCCTAAAAGAAGCTTAAATTGCATGACTTATCCATTATCAAATCACAGTACTTTGACAATGATTCAGGAAAGAATGCTTCCAAGCAGTCTATCTAATAGCCATTCTGCATCCAAGTCAGTTTAACTAATATGGAACACTGGATAATGTTTAAAACTGATGTGCTAACCCCCCCCAACCGGCCACCTAGATAATGGTAAGCATCTAAACATCAACATAAAAGCTTGTGCCTCCACCGGAATCTAAGTGTGCACATTCTAATGATCTGAAGAATGAACAAAATAGCAACAGACATCTGCCTAATCATCAAAATAACAAGTCAAGAGGCGTGATCTACAACCATTATCCCATCTAAAATACTCAATATACATGAATGTCCTGCATGCCATTAGGTAAAGCTAGACAACAATGTAACAACTTTATAATCATGCTTACTATTTCTAAAATGACAGACAACGCAAAGATCAAATTGTAGGATGCATCTAGAGAACAACAAGGTCTAAGGACTATCTGATTGTAACATCCATGCGCGAAACCAAGCACCATAGCTATCATAATATATGCCACCAAGGTCATCAATGGAACTGACCACTCATCCAATAGCAATATATTTCTCATCAAAACAACTAAATAGTTAACCTAGAAATTAACATCAAAATCCATATGCTGGTAGCTATGTAAATTTTAATTACAAGAAAAGATTAACCAAATCAAAATTTAATAACAATGAGAATCAAAGATCGCAGAA